>OU342565.1:5000-7500 GCA_910589295.1 Noctua janthe
CCTAACCTAACCTAACCTAACCTAACCTAACCTAACCTAACCTAACCTAACCTAACCTAACCTAACCTAACCTAACCTAACCTAACCTAACCTAACCTAACCTAACCTAACCTAACCTAACCTAACCTAACCTAACCTAACCTAACCTAACCTAACCTAACCTAACCTAACCTAACCTAACCTAACCTAACCTAACCTAACCTAACCTAACCTAACCTAACCTAACCTAACCTAACCTAACCTAACCTAACCTAACCTAACCTAACCTAACCTAACCTAACCTAACCTAACCTAACCTAACCTAACCTAACCTAACCTAACCTAACCTAACCTAACCTAACCTAACCTAACCTAACCTAACCTAACCTAACCTAACCTAACCTAACCTAACCTAACCTAACCTAACCTAACCTAACCTAACCTAACCTAACCTAACCTAACCTAACCTAACCTAACCTAACCTAACCTAACCTAACCTAACCTAACCTAACCTAACCTAACCTAACCTAACCTAACCTAACCTAACCTAACCTAACCTAACCTAACCTAACCTAACCTAACCTAACCTAACCTAACCTAACCTAACCTAACCTAACCTAACCTAACCTAACCTAACCTAACCTAACCTAACCTAACCTAACCTAACCTAACCTAACCTAACCTAACCTAACCTAACCTAACCTAACCTAACCTAACCTAACCTAACCTAACCTAACCTAACCTAACCTAACCTAACCTAACCTAACCTAACCTAACCTAACCTAACCTAACCTAACCTAACCTAACCTAACCTAACCTAACCTAACCTAACCTAACCTAACCTAACCTAACCTAACCTAACCTAACCTAACCTAACCTAACCTAACCTAACCTAACCTAACCTAACCTAACCTAACCTAACCTAACCTAACCTAACCTAACCTAACCTAACCTAACCTAACCTAACCTAACCTAACCTAACCTAACCTAACCTAACCTAACCTAACCTAACCTAACCTAACCTAACCTAACCTAACCTAACCTAACCTAACCTAACCTAACCTAACCTAACCTAACCTAACCTAACCTAACCTAACCTAACCTAACCTAACCTAACCTAACCTAACCTAACCTAACCTAACCTAACCTAACCTAACCTAACCTAACCTAACCTAACCTAACCTAACCTAACCTAACCTAACCTAACCTAACCTAACCTAACCTAACCTAACCTAACCTAACCTAACCTAACCTAACCTAACCTAACCTAACCTAACCTAACCTAACCTAACCTAACCTAACCTAACCTAACCTAACCTAACCTAACCTAACCTAACCTAACCTAACCTAACCTAACCTAACCTAACCTAACCTAACCTAACCTAACCTAACCTAACCTAACCTAACCTAACCTAACCTAACCTAACCTAACCTAACCTAACCTAACCTAACCTAACCTAACCTAACCTAACCTAACCTAACCTAACCTAACCTAACCTAACCTAACCTAACCTAACCTAACCTAACCTAACCTAACCTAACCTAACCTAACCTAACCTAACCTAACCTAACCTAACCTAACCTAACCTAACCTAACCTAACCTAACCTAACCTAACCTAACCTAACCTAACCTAACCTAACCTAACCTAACCTAACCTAACCTAACCTAACCTAACCTAACCTAACCTAACCTAACCTAACCTAACCTAACCTAACCTAACCTAACCTAACCTAACCTAACCTAACCTAACCTAACCTAACCTAACCTAACCTAACCTAACCTAACCTAACCTAACCTAACCTAACCTAACCTAACCTAACCTAACCTAACCTAACCTAACCTAACCTAACCTAACCTAACCTAACCTAACCTAACCTAACCTAACCTAACCTAACCTAACCTAACCTAACCTAACCTAACCTAACCTAACCTAACCTAACCTAACCTAACCTAACCTAACCTAACCTAACCTAACCTAACCTAACCTAACCTAACCTAACCTAACCTAACCTAACCTAACCTAACCTAACCTAACCTAACCTAACCTAACCTAACCTAACCTAACCTAACCTAACCTAACCTAACCTAACCTAACCTAACCTAACCTAACCTAACCTAACCTAACCTAACCTAACCTAACCTAACCTAACCTAACCTAACCTAACCTAACCTAACCTAACCTAACCTAACCTAACCTAACCTAACCTAACCTAACCTAACCTAACCTAACCTAACCTAACCTAACCTAACCTAACCTAACCTAACCTAACCTAACCTAACCTAACCTAACCTAACCTAACCTAACCTAACCTAACCTAACCTAACCTAACCTAACCTAACCAACCTAACCTAACCTAACCTAACCTAACCTAACCTAACCTAACCTAACCTAACCTAACCTAACCTAACCTAACCTAACCTAACCTAACCTAACCTAACCTAACCTAACCTAACCTAACCTAACCTAACCTAACCTAACCTAACCTAACCTAACCTAACCTAACCTAACCTAACCTAAC